>CM073558.1:21616470-21617903 GCA_037074615.1 Leucaena leucocephala | reverse complement strand
ACGCGCTATCTCAGAGTCGAAACCCGAAACCCGAAACCGAAACCCGAAACCCGAAACCCGAAACCCGAAACCCGAAACCCGAAACCCGAAACCCGAAACCCGAAACCCGAAACCCGAAACCCGAAACCCGAAACCCGAAACCCGAAACCCGAAACCCGAAACCCGAAACCCGAAACCCGAAACCCGAAACCCGAAACCCGAAACCCGAAACCCGAAACCCGAAACCCGAAACCCGAAACCCGAAACCCGAAACCCGAAACCCGAAACCCGAAACCCGAAACCCGAAACCCGAAACCCGAAACCCGAAACCCGAAACCCGAAACCCGAAACCCGAAACCCGAAACCCGAAACCCGAAACCCGAAACCCGAAACCCGAAACCCGAAACCCGAAACCCGAAACCCGAAACCCGAAACCCGAAACCCGAAACCCGAAACCCGAAACCCGAAACCCGAAACCCGAAACCCGAAACCCGAAACCCGAAACCCGAAACCCGAAACCCGAAACCCGAAACCCGAAACCCGAAACCCGAAACCCGAAACCCGAAACCCGAAACCCGAAACCCGAAACCCGAAACCCGAAACCCGAAACCCGAAACCCGAAACCCGAAACCCGAAACCCGAAACCCGAAACCCGAAACCCGAAACCCGAAACCCGAAACCCGAAACCCGAAACCCGAAACCCGAAACCCGAAACCCGAAACCCGAAACCCGAAACCCGAAACCCGAAACCCGAAACCCGAAACCCGAAACCCGAACCCGAAACCCGAAACCCGAAACCCGAAACCCGAAACCCGAAACCCGAAACCCGAAACCCGAAACCCGAAACCCGAAACCCGAAACCCGAAACCCGAAACCCGAAACCCGAAACCCGAAACCCGAAACCCGAAACCCGAAACCCGAACCCGAAACCCGAAACCCGAAACCCGAAACCCGAAACCCGAAACCCGAAACCCGAAACCCGAAACCCGAAACCCGAAACCCGAAACCCGAAACCCGAAACCCGAAACCCGAAACCCGAAACCCGAAACCCGAAACCCGAAACCCGAAACCCGAAACCCGAAACCCGAAACCCGAAACCCGAAACCCGAAACCCGAAACCCGAAACCCGAAACCCGAAACCCGAAACCCGAACCGAAACCCGAAACCCGAAACCCGAAACCCGAAACCCGAAACCCGAAACCCGAAACCCGAAACCCGAAACCCGAAACCCGAAACCCGAAACCCGAAACCCGAAACCCGAAACCCGAAACCCGAAACCCGAAACCCGAAACCCGAAACCCGAAACCCGAAACCCGAAACCCGAAACCCGAAACCCGAAACCCGAAACCCGAAACCCGAAACCCGAAACCCGAAACCCGAAACCCGAAACCCGAAACCCGAAACCCGAAACCCGAAACCCGAAACCCGAAACCCGAAACCCGAAACCCGAAACC